>JABFFC010000071.1:0-40041 GCA_013623535.1 Fusarium penzigii
ACACACACACACACACACAACTGAATTGCAGTCACAAACAGTGGAGAGCGAGGATCAGAAGGGGGAAAACGTGTAACCCACCACACATTTGGGGTTACCCAAGAATAAACGAGGCTGGCCTTGTCTCTCTGTCTCTCTGTCTCTCTCTGCCTCTTTGTTTCCTTTCTTTTTGGGGGTTCCAGCTCCGAGACGAGACACACATGCACATACACGTACACATACACGAAAGAAAATGCAATGCAAAAACATGCGAAAGATAGGACCTGATTGTCCGACATTTCTGATTTCGTCTCCCTCATGCTAGACCCCTTTTTTTGTTTTTGACTCACTCAATTGTCCTGCATTCTGAGGCGCTTTCCACCCCCTAACACTCACTCTCCCTCACTATCTGCTTGAGATCAAGGATGAGAAGCAAGTGCGACAGGGACAGAAAATGGCTGCCTGGCCCGGATAATCCCCAGACGAGGAAATCTGCCTCCGAAGCCACGATGCCGTTCAATCAAAATAAGGGTATCTCTTGATTGAATTCTCACTCATGTTTTTTGTTATTGGTGTTGTTGGTGTTGTTTCTTCTTCTTTTGTCCTTCCAATCGTACCTGGTACCTTCATCTTGTCTGTTCCGTCAACAGGGTTGTAGCTTGTATCCGGCATCTTCAGCCTCTTCCCTGAACCAAAATAAATAAATGAATAAAATACTCGTTTCCGTTCTGGGACACATGTTGCGCTCTCCAAGTTGCATGTTGCACAGCCAAGCCAGTCCCTCTACTAGGTACTCAATTGTGATACGTGCACCTAAAATCTCAGGCACAAATCTCTCACGCCAACTGGACACTCTGGTTGCTGTAAGGGCCCCACTTGCCGCTCAGCCCTACCAGAAATATCATACCCTCACACCGTTTCATTGAACATCAGCATCCACACCCAGACCCTCCATTTCCACCAGATGTAACTTAGCAGCAAGGCTTAGTTTTTCTGTACTTGTTTATTTTATTTTATTTTATTTTCTTGTCTTACATCGCTATTTTGCTCCTGCGACTGTTCATACCGTGCATACCCAGCACTTGAATTCCATCCCATGCTCCTTGTCAAACATCCGTTCCACCAACAGCTTTCAACCAGCCACAGAAACGAGTTACCGCCCCTTTGGCTCTCTACACGGTAACCCTACAAGCTAGACCCCCTTGTCAGACCAATCACCCCCTTTATCTTCTCTGCTTCTGCTTCAAAGTCATCTCTGCCTCCGATGTACGGTACGGTACTCCCACCAACCTGCATGCATACGATACGATACCTACCGCACGGCATTTCGACAGATATTCCCTTTGAACATGGTTATACCCCATGTGAAACGGGTACCGGCCGGACACGCCGAAACTGCCCATCTGTAATTCACTGATCGATTCTTACTTTCGTTTTTGTTAGACTCACCGCTCGTCATCTCTTCCGCCTTTTCTTCCCCTGACAATTCCTGCAGCCCTACAAGGAGAGGGGACCCAAAATCCCAGGGGGGATACACGAGTGAAGGTCAGAGATCCCGCTCTTTCTGTTCCGTGCTCCCAATACGAGTAGATGTTCCACCTTGTCGGAAAGACAACGGTTCTCCTGTTGTCTCTTAGTAACTCGATGTTTGACATGTCTCCTCTCAGCCTCCCCGCACCGAAAAAGAGGCAACGTTTGAGTGACCTCGAGGATTGCGCCATGCTACCCTCTCGAACAGTAGCATGCCTTGTCATGCAGAATGATACTCTATTCTTCTTTTCTAGTTGACTGCCGCAACTAAGTTCGCCGCAGTCGCCGCAACTTGTCCGTAGTGTTTTGGTGTGAGACAGAGTCATGACCAACGCTGTAGTCAACCATTGCATGTTCTCAATGGCAGAGAGATACCAGCGCCCGTCCAACGTCTTCTCCCCCGCAACGACTCTGTTTAGTGCACGATATTTGTTGACAAATCCATACACCTTCATCCTCTTTCCAATTGATTCCCCGCCCCCGATGCCCTCATGATTTTGATACTAGACGATCCCTTCAACATAGACCACTCATCTTGAGGCGGCTTCAAGGTTTCCTGTCTACCAGAACCAATGGAAAACACCTCAAGAAATCCTAATCTGTCTCACCAAGCGGTCTTTTCGTCATTGTCGTTCCAAATGTTAAACCGTGAAGTCGTAATTATCAAATATCATTTGTTCGGAGTTTACACTGCCAATCTCAACACCCAGTTCGGGTATAAGACCTTACAGGCATAAACAAGGCACCATGTCAAGAGAGCGTTGATCTTTTTTGAATTTAACCCAAATTTCCTTCTTTTGTTGCTGGTAACATTACCCCACCCCCTCTCTCAAACTCTTACACTGAGGTGTCTTCTTCCCCCAAAAAACAGTCACCCCTTGTTCTTCCCAGCGCAAAGGATGAGGACCCTAGCTATTCTCTTGCCCTCATCAGTGGACCAGTGGTACCTGGTCAAAACAACAAGGGACGCTCCTTGCAACATCGCCGACCTTTAGTTGTCTAGTCCAGTCTGGCCTAGTGTTTTTTCAATGCTTGCTTTGCTTGTTCGCCGATTTCCCTTTAGGTGATATTTATCGTTGCCGATGCACGGGGACGGGCAACATATCGCTTGAGGGTTCATCACTGCCCGAAATGGGGAGGATTGCGTACCTAGAATTAATTCCTCCGGCCGGATACTATGCTCCCTGTCAATGTTCACCACAAATTGGTTGAAGATGGTCTTTGGTCTTTATTGGGGGTTGAAGCCTAAGTTGGCAAAGAGATTGGACCCAAAAATCCTGGCTAAAAGGGCGTCAAACAAAAGCCTGGGGATGAGAAAGGCCATAGCTCCCGGAGAGCACGTTCACGGGCTGCGGTAATAAAAACGACCATTTGGACAGAAAGGAATATTTGCGAATAAGGCCACAATCGTCGCCAATTCGCGAGATTCGAGGAACAAAAGGCCGTCGACCATTCCACGAACAAGAGTATCTATCATGGTGGCCGAGGGCGCTTGTTGACAAAGATATTACGCATTCACACCAAAGGCATATCTACGCGCGCAACCTACGCACACAAGTACGCATACACACATGATTGATACACGCAATCGTATGCATTCTAACCTCGGACACTTCCAAACGGGTCAATCACGCGGAGAAATAACAAACTGACCATTCACACCAGAGACGGAGGGAACACTAACAACAGCAGAGAAAAAAAGTCTCCGAGTTCTCCCACATGCCTATACTTTTCCCATTGACCTTGTTGCAAAAGACGATCGGGTACGCATTCCACCCTAATCCTGTCCTCAAGTTACATTCGCTACATAACCCATGTCTATGGTTTTTCTGCTCTTTTCCTCTCTCTCTCTCCACTGGGGCTGAAGGTTCTTGCATGTTGGTTCGCGAACCAATGGAGGATCAAAAGCAGGGTGTGAGGATAGAATGACAAGAATGACAAGGGGCTCGTCTTTCTTTGTCCTTTCTTGGGTCGTTGGATGGGGAGGGGGGGGGGGGGCAGATTTCCCAGGGTTTTGGAGTGAGAATCATAATCCGCCCATCCGATGGCTTGGAGAAGCGTGAGAACCTTAATCAGAGAGAGAAATGTGGTTATCTCCCTCTTGTTTGACGGAACGATGGGAAATACTGCTGAATAATAGAATTCTGTCTTTTATTTTCTCCGAGGGAATTACTCATCAATTCTGTCAACTCGTGCCCGTTGAATTGGGTTCGGATCAATGCGCTGTGCATGATGAGCATGATAGGTAACATGCCCAACGTGTGTAGAACAATTGAAGCAACGGTGTAGGTGCAGCCCTGTAATGATCAAGTTCCAGCGATTGAAGCGCTAAAACACCACAAACCACCACAGCAGCCCACTGCGAATCACGAATCCTCCCTGTGTTTTTGACACTAATCCACTTAGCCATGCTCCGAATATCCACCCAATCTCGTTTACCTCCGTCCCTGTTAGAGGGCAAAGCAGAGAGCAAAGCAAAAGCAGTGGACTGCAATCAGAAAATACCACATCAAGCCCATCTATAACCAGCTCAACTGCAGTGCAGTGCACAGCAAAACCCCCGCCACAATCTATCCAACCTCATGCTTTAACCGGGTCGCTGATTTCCCGCCTTTTGGCCAGATATTGTACGCCCCCCCACACCCCAGAGTCTTCACTAAGGTACCTCCTCCGCCCCTTGCGTTTACGAACATGTCCGTCTCATTGGTTCCCGTAAACAGATACAGATTTCACTTGGCTACAAGACACAGTGCCGCAGACGGGCAGGCCGAAGCTATGTTGTTAGCCTTGTGCGTCATGGCTAACCTTTAAGCCTCGACATTGAAGAAATGCTGCTGCCTTGAGGGACAAAGATGACATCGTGACTATTCTGAACAAACGTCCGGCATGGAATGACGCGGACGAAAGCACAATCGTATGGTCTCGTGAAAGTTGGCAATGTGCGAGAGACGGAGACGGTGACAAATGAGCCACCCTGGTCCGTCGTGCTGCGGACATAAGAGGTTGTTCGGACGTCATACGGCCATTGTGAACCCCTCCGCAAAGTCCGCTCCGGATTTGATCGCAAAGAAAGTGTCGGTCGGGATTTGATTATCAATGATTGCTGAAACCCGGTTGACTAATTCATGGTGCCGGATTGAAGCTTGGGCATGAATCTGGTAGAGATCAACAATTCCAACAGCTGACAGCTGTGGAGGCTCAGGGAGAAATGCCCAGTGGTGGTGTTATTTCAATTAGCTCTTGTTCTATCTTTTTTTTGGCCCCCAAAAGACCTTTTGTTATTTCTTCTTCATCTTCTGTCCTAATGGAAGCGGTGATACTCTGCGTCGGCGACCATAGCTCCTCTGATTCGTCTGCATGGCATTGGAAGGATAGGTCTGGGTTGCACACCAACTCTCCCTTTCACCCAACTGCCAGTGCCAGTGCCAGTGTCAGAAAAAGGGGGGGAAAGCTTCCCATAGTTCCGCGGGTGGTGACATCCAAAAGATGAAACGTGATCGAAGGCGACGTCGGGGTCTAACTGTCTAACGGGGGGGCGATAGTTTTCTTTTTTTGGAGGGGGGGTGTCTGAGGTTCTAGATCTCCATAAGGCTGGAGCATCATCCTTGGGGGACAATGCCCGTGCTCAAGCTGTTGATAAGCATTTAGAACGGAAAGGAAGAGGCAAAAAAACCGTTGGGAATTGATCTGTTTGGCCAGAGCTGAATTTGAAATAAAATGAATGATGTCTCGACACGACAAAAAGATTGGTTGAGGGGAGGGACTGTAATATCACGACCGGGCTGATGCCACCCAACTTGCATCTCTGTAGGGGATTTTTGAGAGGAGCTGAATTTAAAATTTTGGTACTTTGGGTAGACTGTAGATCAAACAAACACGCCATCTAGGACTAAACGTCCCTCTGCTCAACGGATAAAGTGCCACGTACAAAAGCCCTCGATCCTTTTTTTGTGCAGAATTCATGCCGGTTCTCAGGGGCAAGACACGTAACCGCCTGGCGACTGTGATGAACGATTGGGTAAAAGGTATGCCAGCAAGAGATGGTGATGGAGTGCATTGACATTGACCTGACATGGCACAGCATGGATCAACATGACAAAAAAGCAAAGAAAAGGGCGATTTAATTTCATTTGGAACTGCCCACCTCCATCTTGACATGTTAAGCAGTAGGAGTAAAAAGAAATACACCCTGATTTGTCGGGTCGCGGAGTAGAAGCCGGTAGATTAGATGTGATTGACCTCCCACCGGACTAGACCTCGAAAGATGTTTCTAGACTGGGAAGCATTTCGGAGCAGTCGAGATTGAAGCCTTCTTGGCAGGCAAGATGAAGAAGAAAAGGGTAAAGCAGCGGGGTTGTTGATGAGTTACCGCTAGACTGGTGTTTCAAGATAGAGCACAGATTGGCTGCAGTCAGTCTGTCAACGACTAAAGTACATGTATGGATATCAAAGGCTGTTATGTGAGTAATGAGGTGAAGTTAACATCCAATGATTCTTACCCAGTCTTGTTGGTTCAGGCCACTTGATATGAAGTGATAAGGCTGAAGGCGCGACATTGCACCCTGTAAATTAACTGTCCAGCCCATTGCCCTTGCAAGTCACTGAGCCAAGACCTTCAACAGGGCAAACATGTTGTTGCACCCCCCTGAAAATGGGCACAAGTTCCACGTGTAGGACTCGATACTAAAGAGAATGAGACAGCCCTGGAAGAAGAAAAGAAATGAGTCCACTTGAAGAGATTCTAGACCCGATCGATTGGGACAACACGGTCTCCATGATGATGAGGGAAATAAACAACAAGAAAAAAAATGAAGAAAAAAATAACCAAGGTGAAGAGGCTGAAGAAGAAAATTTTATCTATTATCCCTTCCATTTCTTCATTACATCCTGGACCCTGGGTCGATCTAAGGTCTTAGTTCAAAGGGAAAATCCGTTGTTTTTCAACGGCCCCTCCCCGTAGCGTAGGGCGTTGATGCCAGCCTCAGCCTAACGATGGGGACAGACAGCAGAGCACGGCTAACAACCCACCAGCAAAGAAGAGAAGGGAAACAAAAAGTCTGCGGCAATGGGAGAAGGAAAATTGAAGGACTCCTATGGATTTTTTTTCTTTTCCACCCTTTCACTGCCATATTACAGTCACAGTGCACAGGTTCTCTGTGATTAAGAACCACGCAAAAGTAAACCAGAGACCTTTCCCCGGTCCGTGCAAAACCGGATCTTGCGGGGACGGACAAGGAATAAAACAATATACGAAAGGGAAAAAAAGAAATCGAACGATTTTCTCGTAGCTTGTGGGGATGAGCTGAACGGATTGGTTGCTGTTGTTGCCAACAGTCCTGATTAGGTAGTCGCTCAACATAGCTAGGATGGGGGGGGGGCATACATTTGTTGGACCGCTGCATTACACTACGTGCAGATGGAAGAACAGGGACAGATACACCAGAACAACTACGTATGAGTGAACCTGGACGGGTTTTCTTCTTGGCCCGAAGATTATCGGGACACTGTAGCTGTGTATATGATGTGACATATAGTACCCTGTATTTTCTTGTTTGATTGAAATCCTCCTCGACTATTTTACCCTGCTTTGGGAAAACATTTTGTCGCCGGCTTCTCGTCGTAGTCATGCATCTCCAGCATGTTCACCCATCAGGAGACCACGTCTAGTCTAGTCACGACGATCAATGTAGCTTTCCTTTACTATTCCGCCCCAATCTTCCAAAGCCCACTTCCAAGGTGGAAAAAAGGAAAAAGAAAATGGCCTATGCCTCTGAAACTCGAACGGGCGCAGACTAGTTATCAAAATCTTCAAGAGAGAAAAAAAAAAAAAAAAAGACCCGTCTCGGTCTACTATATCCGTCGAGTTTCGGAGATACTTCAAAGTAAAGCTTGACATCCCCCCCTGTTAGTCGCCGTTGCGGCTGGTGGTCGAATTAGGGGCAGAAAGGGAAAGGGAAAAGTCCCAGCGATATTCCCTGTTCTGCTTTCCCCCCCTTTGCTCTCTTTTCCCTAGCCGCGCTTAAACACTAGAGACATTTGGATCGAAAACCAATGACAGGCGGAAGAATGTTCTAGGGAACGAAAATAGAACCCACAAGGCAGACTTGTCCAGTTAGACTAAGAGCTTCATGTCCACACTCGCACACCCTCCCCTCTCCCCTTCGTCTTTTCTGCTCTGTTATTTATGCCCTTGCAAGTGAAAAATAGTGCCAAGTTACAGGGACTCGTCCTCTATTTGGCAGGTTTACTCTTTGTGGTGTAGTGCAAATGTAGACTTGAACTCTCTCGGACTTTTTCCTTCTCGGTCTTTTAGCAGTGCAAACTCCCATGTCTTTCGATTCTCCCTCCTCTCCAACTCCATTTGTCCAAGCAGCTAACCCACCCCTTCTACGGCGTCTTTGTTTTCCACTCGCGCTTGTTTCGCTTCGGCTTCGCCCCAGATATCCTTGACAAGCGAGGCGACCTTCTTGTTCGCTCGCTTGCATTGATTTGTTCCGTTGTCATGTATCATCACGTTCCGCACTCCCATACCTATCATTCATAGAAACGCTGGGTTACTTACTATCTTGTTCCCTCCATTACGGATCCGCGGACTTGGGGGCCGCTTAAAGAAGGACAAGAGTGTCAAGCTTTCTGTGAGTTTATCCGTCCTTTCATATACCATGTTTGATCAACGATGTGCTTGACTAGCTTCTACTGCGTACACTAGTATTCGCTGATGTATTTTTGAGTCCTAATACAGCCAAGCCTGAACTACGTGGCTCAACGAGTCTCCTTCTTTTCTGGACCATTCTCATGGCACTGACTGATGGATGACAACAAGTCCGTTGAACGTTAAAAAGTATGGGGCCCCCTGGTCGTTATTGCATAGTCACATCGCCCAGCGGCAACTTCACGTTCCGGAGGCGCGGCGCTTGTCGTGTAGAGTGATAGAGAGGCTTGAGAATGACAGCTCGGCGTCCTTCTATTTTTTCTTCCTTGACGGCGAAAGCGGCCCCTAAAATATGACTGGCGGCCGTATTGACATAAATATGTTAAAACGTTGAAGGGAACACGTCGGCATAATCAAAGTGGCTTGGACGCCGTTAGTTGTCATGGCTTGTGTGTCATGTCATGTCATGAACCGTTTTTAACGATGCTCAAAGATGTTGATGAGGAGAAAGAAGACGCAATTGATTCGTATAGGAAAGTCACAACGCAATCCTCAAATCATGGTGGGTTATGCGCATTAGGACTGTCTATCATACCATTGCACAATTTGGGGGGGGACTCGGCATTCTCCATCCATGGACACTCCATGTTGTCCGTTACTGTCTCCTCCTATCATCTCCTCAACTATCATTACCTGTCTGGTATTTCTTTCGCCAATTATTTGAGGGGGGAAACAGAGCGTGATTCTGAGGCCAGCTCTTCTGGTAAGGGTACGTGACCCGCGTCCTCTACCATGTCTAGAATCCTTCGTTCCAATCCTAATTTCCCCCCAAAAAAATGGTCCCCGAGTTCCCTGTTCCCTAGGGGGGGGGACAACTTTGGGTGGGAACTCGGGCAACTATCTGGCATTCCACGGACGCAGCAGCAAATCTACGATATCTGGGACTCCAAGGGTCGAGGCCAAGGCTTGTCCCGTGCTTCTTTGTGCTGTAGATCCATCTGCGCGCGCGCCCTTGTTGTAAGGTGCCGTTGGGTGCTCAACAGGCGCCGTAGGATCAGTTCCCTTGTAGTGTACGTACCGGATAGTTAAACTTGCTCCCCCTTGTCTGGATGCTGGTCGACCTCGTTTATGGACAAATAGAGCGACGAGTTGCCACAATGATCCCAGCCAGGATCGGCCGCGCAAGCTTTTGCTCCTTTCGTTCGTTGTGCACATTGTACGGCACTGTAGGCAACAGAAGCAGAGATTGGTGATCGACTGTTGGGGAATTTGTCAGGACGGGACAAGAAAACCTTGATTTGAAATATTCGAAGTGAAAAGCATTATTCCATAATGCAGTGATGCTAAGAGATAGGCGACATGTGAGTTGTGCGCTACGGTACTGTAGGTGATGCATCTAGCAAAAGGCCATTGCTGACCAAAAACCCGCGCGAGTGGTAGAGGTGTCGAGGGTAAGCGACCCCGTGAGACGGATAACCAGAAGCCCGGGGATGCCAAGAAACCTACCAACCGTAGAGCCATGTGGATGGCGTTTCAGTCAATCCAGGACATGTCAGACCCATGATGAGAGTAGAGTTTGCTATGGAAAAGAGCCGGACGTGTGTGTGTCACTGGTTGGATCTTTTGCTATCAAATACTGATGTCTGGTTTCTTAGTTGTGTTGGCAGTGATGATGGGATACTGTGAAGCACATGTAAACAAGGAGTGTGGTATAAGGACCTGACAACACAGACAAATGGACTGCATCCAATTGCCAGCATTATAGTAGTATGTAAACGGATGCCCGTGTTTGTTTGGAAACGTACTTGACAAATCCATAATAATAACTATTAACTTATTGATATTTCATCCTCATATTCATGGTCTCATTCTCGTGACTCTGCATTGCCGCACGCCAGCAAATCTCCCCCTCAAAACGCTGGCCATTAAAACCACAGTCCACAATACAGTACAGTACTAGTTCTACGGTCCATACAATTTCACTCACAGTCATTTGGGGGCCGTAAAACCAACAGCGGCCGCCCCGGACGAAAACAGACAGATTGACGGGTGGGTGTCGTCACACAGCCCTACGGGTAGGGCATGTACCGGAATGGCAGCGGAATAAGACGTCTTCTCTAGAAATCGTCAACTTGTGCTGTCCTCCCTTCTTCATCGGCCCTTCTACAGTTCAAGGTGCATCCTCCCCCCTTTCAACCTTCGACCCTGAAAGCCTGGCAATATGAGTTGATGATTGGATAGAGTCAATAACCACAGCCAAGGGTGAGGACTGAAGTAAAAGAGACTCTACGCTAAGCCTAGCCTCGAACTGTTGCTGATGCCATGTATGTAACGTTTGATTTCTGGATAAAGTGACCATGTAAACACGGGAATACGTCTTTTGTAATCTGGGTTAATTACCTCGAGTTCCATAAATCATTAATCCATGTTGATGTACGTTCTGTATGTCAGGACCCAGTACAATTCAACCCTAATCACAGATCTAATCCACTGTTCATCATACCAGAGTTACATAGTATTATCTCCTAATTAATTCTACGCTGCTTTTTACAAGGGGTTATCCAAAATTTGCCCATCATGACTCCTTGCCGGGCTATTCTTGCCTGTATTCCTGTTCGTTCCTTTTCTCTTCTCTTCACATACATACCCTCGACATGACCCTTGGAACTTCACCTTACCAGCTTTCTTCGTCCCAGAACTACGGTGAGTCGGGACGCCCTCAATAAAAGAAAACCCACAATTATAATCTCACATATCTGACCTCATCTTGAAAAAGTATGGACGTATGTAGTGTGTATGATAGAGAAAACACTCATGGCATGAAATCATCCGTTTGCTCTGGGATAATAGAGGCCTGGTCATTCTTGCGCCCTGCGGTTAACTAGTTCGATACATTGTAGCATCGTGATGTGAGTAGTGCCCGTTCTCTTCCTCCACCATTGATGCTACATGATGGCTTTCTCCCCTTCCCAGTTTAAATTTACCAAGCCTTCGAAGTTAACCACTAAGAAAAGTGCAGAGGATGATGGTTTGTACGGTACCATCCAGATGTTCTATTCTCCTCACTTCCCGTCCCGATGCACCCATCACCGACAGGGCAAGTCGAGTGCATTTCTTGGAATCCCGCTCTTTTGAACAGACACCCGCCTGTTCGGCTCGAGGACGCCCCCTCCTTGTTGCACAACGACGTCGCTCCGCAGACAGGCAGACTCGTAGGCAGACCCTGGCTCCCAACCTCTGGAGCAATGGCACAGCTGGTTTTCAGTGCGCTGTACTGTGTAGTACTACGTAGTGCACCACAGAAGGGATCACAGCGACCAGAAAGTAAGGGTTTCACCTGGTTAAGCTTGAATTCGCTGCCAAACCACCACCCATTCATTATGTGTCCTGTGTATTAATCTTGTTTCTCTTGCCTCAAAGGATTCAACGAGCTATTCACCACACGGACGTTATTTCTGAGCCTTCAATTTCAGCAAAAGAAATCCTCGGAATTAACAAGGATTGTACAGACATGACATAGTAGATCAGCGGCAGTTTCAAGTAGTATTGGCAGCTCTATCCTGCTTCAAACCATCGTCCGTGCTCATTGGATCTCGAAATACTCTACTATCTACAGTAACAGAACTTTTTTGCTCGCTAACTCATCACCCATAATGTCAGACAGCCAGCACGTTCTCGCCAAAAGCCCATGATCTTTTTTTGAGTTCGCATTCGGCACCAGCAACCAAAAAAGCTAGCTAGATGGCTGATGGCTTAGCAGCACCAAGCAAAAGAACCCGGGCTAGCCAGCTTTCCACCTTCACAAGACAACCACCAGGAGGTGTCACCAAGGGAAGGAAACCAAAAAAGCAAACCTCACCTCACCTTGCAGAACGGCGGTCCAGGTACGTACCCAAGGGATTGGGGCTCAGGGCCACCCCCAGCTCCAGGCCCATTGAGGTGAGGTGAAGGGGTGAGAGGCAGAAACAGAGCCAGAGAGAGGATGGAGAGGGACATCCCCTCTCTCATCTCAAAGGATAAGCGGGCAGCCTTGTGAGGCCGGCTCCAAGGCCCAGGGCCCAAGAAGGCGGGGCTGTTAACATCGCACCCCCCTGACCTACCCTTACTCCGTGGCTCCATGGACCAAAAATGTGCTTTTTTGGGCGTGGCCGTGTCCCAGTGGGCTAAATTAGGGTGATCCAAGGATGGGGTGTCAACGAGCCGTGTGGGAGTGGTGATAAGAGATTGCCCATGTAAGTTGGTAGGTAGGGGCGTACAACTCATTGAACCCAACGGCAGAAGTTCGACGGTTGACGCTAAGGGACCGCGTTTCCTTCGCTCCTTTCTCGCTACAGTACCTAGGTACTGTACCTAACCAACCTACAGTACCTACCTTTGCAACTGCCTTCTAGGCTCCTTCATTCTTCATGCGGCTGCATGCGTAACTACGAGAGGAAGGAAGGAAGACATGGGATCGGGGTGTCCCTTCCATAATCCAACGTTCAACACCCCTCCACCCTTTCCTTCCTTCCTTCCCCTCCATGCTCCATGCTCCATGCTCATGGCCTCTTCCCTGTCGCCAGGAGCATCCATCACTTCAAGTCCTTGCGGGAAACCTCGAGCTGTGCAACTGCTTTTGGGGACTGGATATTTAAATTATCTATAAGCCTCCTTCCCCTCATCCTTCACTCTCCATCCCATCTCCAAGTCTCTCCATCCACGAGTGAACAACTCTGTTGCAGCTTGCACTTTGACTACTCATATTATATATATCTTCAACTGCCCCCTTCACTTCCTCCACTCAATCCATATTCATTGACTCTCCACCACATACAAAAGAAGGATATCCGACTGCAAGACGCCTGGGTACATAGTCTCTTTGATCGTCAACTACGACAACAATAATTTGTCCACGACGTTCTCTAAACCTCAACCCACTCATATCCAACACACAGAAATACACGCATAAACCATCATGTCTATGTTTGTGACACAACCCTACGCCTACGCGGCTGCTCCCCCAGCTCCCAGACAGTACTCTGGTCACGGCACCAGCAGCGCCTTCAGCAGCTCCGCCAACCCTGATGAGGACTGGACCAAGATTTCCGATCTTGCTGAGCGCCGAAGGATCCAGAACCGCATTGCCCAGCGAAACTATCGTATGTGACTTTGTCCTTTCATGGCGTCGAGACTCTCAATATATCTTGGCCGGGTCGTCAAAGACTCCTGATCCAACGTGGTTACTAACACTTACTGTAGGCAAGAAGCTCAAGCGCCGCCTGGAAGACCTCGAGCGCCGTGCTGGCTCTTCTGATGATGCCGAGTCCGACAAGCAGTCACAGAAGACCACTCCTCCCAAGAAGCGATCCCCCGCCAAGTCAAAGCCCCAACCTGCTGCCTCAAAGCCCATCGTCTCGCAGGGCCAGTTCACTCCTCCCATGGAGCCTTCGGACGAGCTCTTCTTCCCCGGCGCCTTTGATGAGCGCGCCCGCTCCCACAGCCCTCAGTTCACATACTCAACGTATCCGGCTCCTGACGAGCTACTCATCGCCCCCTATGGAGCTCCTCAAGCCTACCCAGCCATGACCACTTCCGAGACGTATCCCAACTACCTAACAGCATCCACGGTTCCCATGACTCTTCCATCAATGACACATTTCAGCGACGCAATCAAGCGTGAGACCTACCCCAGCGACGACGGTCTCAGCCCCTACATGGCCTACGGCTACGTGCCCTCTATGGAATTTCATGCTCCCAGCCCCTACGAACAGGCCCATCCTCATGTGAGTTACGCCGGACAGATCCCCCGTGGGGTTGCCAGAAGTTCACGTTGCTGATGGAGGTTGCCAGACTCCTCCGCTCTCACACTCTTGGGATCATTCGGCCAATTGCTCAGAGGCCGGTTACGACTATCCCACGACGCCCCTGTCGATGCCCGGCTCCCCCGGTCTGATTCACTCATTATAAATCAGACTGTGAGCGCAAGGCATGAGTCACGGGCTTGTGCAGAGACGGTGATTATGCATGGGATACCTTTTTTTCTTTATTTTATCGTCATTTGATTTGGACGCTCCTGGAGGCAAGGCGTATGGGACAAGCCTCTTTTCTTGGGTATACAGCATGGCGGGTTGATTTCTGTGGATTTTCAAATCTCCTCTATTTGTTTCTTCTCTTGTGTGTGTTCACGAGCTGACAGCCTTGGCTGATGGGCTATGAGCATCACTCAGGCATGATGTCTACTTTCATTTACCTAGTATCTCCCCACACGTCGAAGAGCTCGACGTGGCGAGGGAGTTTTTACGGCTGCAGGATGTTGCGGAAACTGATGGCAAGGAAAAGATGGCACATGTGGCGTTTGGCAAGATGTATGGTATAACTTACGGACGAAGGGTGTACCTTTGAGAAGGTCAAAGGATCGCATTGGAATGAATGAATTAGAGATCTTTCTTATTTTACTTGAGCTATCAAACGAGGCTAGATGGCGAGATGTGCCTCAAGACATGACATTCGAATGCAAGTACAAGTGCAAGTGAAAGTGCAGAAGTGGATGGCATGATGTGAGGTGATGTTATTTGACAGTGAGCCTCGAATGTGAATGAATGTGTTGTTTCTTTGTTGCACTTGTAGTGTAATTGTGATCTGATTTGATCTGATCTGGTCTGGTCTGGCCTGGTCGGGTCTGGCTTGTGTAATTAGTGACTTTATCGAGGCCAGCTAGGATTACCGTTGTGTCGATCATCGGAGGGGGGATCGAGTTTTGACGAGAGGGGGGGCTTGATGTGAAGAGAAGCCAAATATTGGACAGGAAAAAGCCATGACGAGCAGGGAGATGTAGCTTTAACTTAGCTTTAGCTTTCGCTGCACTGGAACATAGGCAATGAGACCTTTTCTTTCTGGTTGTTAGGGGGCTGTATGTCTGTCTCTCAGGCAGCCGAGTTTTGATTAAACGTTTTAGCCTCACGGAGCTGAAGACCAGCTTGAACAAGAATGAAGCAAGAATGAATTAACACGAGAGGGAAAGAGAGACATGGCCTGGTGGCTACAGGCGTTTTTTCAGCCCTGAAGTGAACCCCCTCTTCTTGAGTGGGATATCTTGGTTGAGTGGTTGGTTTTGAGATATGGCTTGGGATGGCTTCGTGAGGGGTTCAAGTTCTGGGCCCGGCTGTTTTTTCGTTGTTGCCCTTTTTCTTCTTCATCTACTTTACTTTTTTTTTTTTTTTTCTAACCCATCTTTCTCTGCATGGGCGGAGAGGAAGACATGTGAGTTTCACTGGGTTGTGTGTCAATTGGCAGTGAGTTACCGTTGAGTGGGATTGTGAAGGGGGAGGGGGGAGATGGGAATCAGGTCATTCACTGTTGCGGCTGTAATGGGCGGGATGGGATAGGATGGAGAGAGAGGGAAAGGGGGTGCGGAGTTTGTGAATGTGATCGGGAGGAACGGATGGATGGGAAAACCCGATGAGACTTCCCCGGGGTTTTCGGGCATAACTTATAACAAGGTAGGTATGCTCGTAAATGTAATGTTGAAGTTGATGCTTGCTTGGTAACTTGAACATGGATCACTCTACACGTACTGTAGCATGGGATGTGCTCTTACGACGTTGGATGATTTCATCTCGTTTTCAAGAAATGGTCCTCGCAGATAAAGACAAGGAGGGGCGTGTACGTTATGCTACGAAATAATGCCAGTTCTAAAGAGAAGCTTTCGTAAAAAAAAAAAAGAAAAAGAAAAAGAATTGTTGGCGAGTCTCCATGCTCCTGATTCCATGTCGTGCATCGTATTTCAATGGCGCAGCGGAAGCGTGACCTCCAGAGGCGTGTACTGCAAAAGTAGGATTACGAGAATCTTATTAAGGAATAGATAGGATAGCATGATTGCTTTTGAGAAACATATGCATTCGTTATTCATTAATCATCACGATGTCGGGTGTTGGTGGAAGTGCAACGCTGGAGCCTTATTTGGGGTGTCGGTACTAATGGAAGCATACCTAACTTGCAGTTACGAAGGGCGGAATACGAGCATTGTTTACTCTATTGTCCGCGTAACCCAAAACTCATACATACGACATATATGGTCTTTTTTTATATTATTCTTAGTCATTAATCTAGATCATGATCATCATGGGGGACGTTTCAATGCATTTACGCAGTACTCACTGGCGATATGCATATAAGCAATATATAATCTTATCTAGCGTCGGGACTTTGGATGGTTATGTCATGACTTCGGCAGTTGTCCCATCATGAAATCCCTCTCTTAATTCAACCACAATCACAGCAATGCAGAGCCCCAGAGTAACCTATCTTTTCGGCGGTGACAAGTAATTACCCCCTTTTATTCTTTCTTGAGCCCATTGAACACAGCTAACACCCTCGCAGACCATGGGACGAATCCCTCTGGACCGCCTCCGATGACCGTGTCCGGGGCGGCTCCAGCATCTCCCACTTAACAGTCCCCTCCCCCTCGCACGCCCTCTTCCACGGCCATCTCGACACCAAGACTCTCGGCGGCGCTGGTTTCGCATCTCAGCGAACTCGCGGCGTGCTCTCTCTGGATCTGTCCCACACAACGGGCCTGCGATTGGATCTCGGCAAGGGCAGCTCCGATCATAAATTCACTCTCACGGTCAAGGATTCGATCCCGGAAGAGCGGAGAGATGACGGCCGTGAGCAGGCGGGTATCAGCTGGGAGGTAGATTTCCAAGCTCCAAAAGATGGTGACGTGTTGGATATACCATGGGATAAATTCCGGGCGACTTACAGAGGAAGAGACGTTGATGCCGAACCTCTAAATCTAAAAGATGTCAAAAGAATATCATTCATGATGAGAAGGTGAGTTTCTCGTGTTGAGCTTGAAGGATACAACTCCAATTGCCAATGCTGACATTATGGTCTACAGTTTCTTTGATAAGCAGGACGGAGATTTCAAGTTGGTCATTAACTCGGTCGCGGGCATCAACAAGGACGATGATAGTGACGATGAGGAGGATTTGAAAAAGCCTGTGGTTGAGCAGTTGCCTCCTCGAGAGAAATCTGCAAAGTCATGGAGATCCATGTTTTGTGGATTCTTGTAGATTTGCAGACGAAAAGAAGAAAAAGGTGGTGGTGGTCAGCCATAGCAACCAAATCTGTATAGAACCTCAAGACAAGCCCTTCTCGATTGGAAGACACAGCAGTCTTATCTGCCATGCTTCCAAAAGCTTACCACGTATCGCTTTTGATAAAGGGATGTCACTATCGAATCACCATAATTACGTCAAGTTTCGGTAGTCTTACATGTTGTCATGACAAAAAAAAATCATTCATTCATGATGTCGCCTTTTGGTATTTTTCCTAAATCCATAATCGCTCTTCCCATTTGTGTACCCGAGACAAAAAAAGAAAATCCCCTACTGGTGGAACTTCTTGACCTTCTCAACCTCATCATAACTACCCAGGAAGATACCAGCTCGGTCATGGATATGTTCGGGTACCACCTCGAGCATTCTGTTCATGTTGCCGTCGACAGCCTGACCACCAGCTATTCAATTATTAGCAAGAGATTAATCACTGTCAAGCACTTGCGCATTGAAACTTACCATTCTCAAACACCAACGCCATGGGGGCGCACTCGTATAGGATACGGAGCTTGCCCTTAGGGCTCTTCTTGTCGGCAGGGTAAGCAAAGATACCTCCGTAGAGGAGGGTTCGGTAAGCATCAGCAACCATAGAACCGATGTATCGGGAGCTGTAAGGCTTGCCATCCTCCTGCGCCGTCTTGAGCGAGTTGAAGTAGCCGACCGTCTTCTCGTCCCAGTAGAGTGAGTTACCCTCGTTGACAGAGTAGATAGAGCGGGACTTGGGCAGGCGCATGTCAGGGTGAGACAGGATGAACTCGCCAACACCGTTGTCGAGGGTGAAGCCGTTTACGGTACCGCCGCGCATGGTGATGACCAGCTGGGCTGAGGCACCGTACATGGTGAAACCAGCAGCGAGCAGCTCACTACCGGGCTTCAGGATATCCTCCTTGGTGCCCTGAGAGCCTGGGGGAAGCTTGTGAATGCCAAAGATGGTGCCGACAGAGACACCAGCGTCGAGGTTGGAGGAACCGTCAATGGGGTCGCAAGCGACGGCGTAGCGAGCATCCTTGGAGTCGCGGAAGAAGATGATGTCCTCCTCCTCCTCAGAAACGAGGAGAGCGCACTTGCCAGAGGAGCGCATGGCCTCAATGAAGAGGTCATTAGAGATGACATCGAGCTTCTTCTGGTCATCGCCGGTGACATTGGAAGAACCGGCCAGACCGGTCAGGTTAACAAGTGTAGCGCGTCGGATGTAGTAGGCGATGGACTTGAAAGAGAACTGGAGAGCGTGGCACAAAAGTCTGGGGATCTATTGGTTAGCTGGTGGGTTATTGGGGGTTTAATCCATGTCGCTTACGTGAAGTCACCAGTAGCCTCCTTGTGCTTTGCCTGCTCCTCAGTGAGGAAGCGGGTGAGGGTAACAATGTTGGTGTTGACCTTTTCAGACTCCTGGACGCCGTTGGCCGCCATTGTGACTGAAGTTTGAAGAGATTGGAGAGAAGGAAGCAGGAATCGGGAGGATGTAAAGAGGGGAATCTGTTGGAGCTTAAGCCGACAGAGGAAGGTTTAAGCCGTTATTAGTGAGTGAGGAGAATAGACCGGATCGTCGAGGTCGAGATGAGGGTATCGCAAATATTGGGAAGGGGGAGAGAGGAGGAATGTAAAATTAAGAGGGGAGGAGGATGGGGAAAGGAAGAAAATGGAAAGGAGAAAGGTTTTAAACGGAACTGGGTGAAGGGGAAAAGTAATTAGACGCAAAGTACCTGAGGAAAAGCTCTGGGATCGGGACGGAAGATGAGAAAACCACCACACATCGGGTCCGTTTATTGACGACGGATGACGATGATAAGCCGGCCATCAACGGCCCCAACCGTGGCTGAAGAGGGTCCCAGTAGACAATGTCGTGGGTATAAACTGGATCATGCTGCAACATGCCATGGTATACCATACTGTTCTAGGCCATGATAGCTCTTCGAACAGTAGCAATTGTGTAATTCATTTCACGTCTTTTTGCCCTCTCCAAGAACCACACCCATGGCATAACCCGAAAAATGAAGGCCGGACAATGATCTGTACGCAAGCTCTCAATAATGTGTGTCATGAGACCCAATCTGGAACACTACGGTTCTCAAGTCCCGAGAATAATGAGACGCACAGATTGCCGGCCGAGGGGAAGCGCCCTGTAGCAAGAGGATTTCCCGGGGAGGTTGGAGCCTCGAGACGCACGCGGGGGAACGAACAAGACGTCAATTGCCCGGTTTCTCCCCACATCTTTGAGCAATTGGGCGTGTTTCCCGCCAGTGTCGGTGGAGGGCGGCGGGGTGAAGAAAGTGGTCAAGTGAGGGGCAAGGAGAATGCTTAGCCACAAGAGCATTTCTGTTGCGTATTGTGTCCCTGGCTCTACACGTAGGAATTCGATACAATATCGTAATTGTTTGATCGTTTCCCCCCCCCCCTTTGTGGGGGTGGCTAGGTCATTGTGTTCATTGTGATTTTTGTACTGGTGGAATTTTCGCAGCACTGGAAGGATGAGAGACTAGGTGGGAGAATCACGCGACCCAAAGTGTAGAATCTGCTGGTGAGTCCGGATCGTAGACTTTGGGGATGCCCATCAAAAGATTGGGGAGCATTTCCAAAGTTTGGGGGCATCCATGATGGAGGGAGGGGAGACCTGATGTCCTGCGCGATGGGGCAGACCAGATTGCAAACCTTAGGTCACCGGGATGCCGATAAGCTATCCTATCAGTCACGTGATGTATCACCTCGGAGAGCCTTATCAGCATTATCCGGGATTAATTTTGCTCCAGCTCGGCAAACAAGTCTGCATCGATCTGGGTAGATCCGGGGAGTTTCTCCCTCACGGAGAGTGTCCGAGCCATGTGTCTTGTCAATTCATTTTCCGTCTGGGACGATAACTGAAGCATGCCACACAAGATGCGACGGGATTGTATCCGGGGCAATGTGGAACATTATATACCTCATGCTCCAGAATAAAAACAATAATACAAACACGTTGAGCCACCAGGTTAGCTCGGGTCATGCATCTCTCAAATCCATAACTTACAAGACATTAACATGAATGATCCCAACATGGAAAAAGAATCGCTGGAACACTTGACCAAACAGAATCGTTACGAATCACATGACCATCTTCCATACATCATCTCATCCATATTCCCTCCTCCACTCCCCCCTTCCAGTATCCATTCCCATCACTCCCCTTTCCCCAGTGGACCTCGGCATGTGAAGCGTCCCCCGGTGCTCGGCCTGTTCTCCGTAGAGCCCGCCGTAGACTCGTAGCTGGTTCGACTACCTGTTTTGGGTAGTACCTAGGCTCAAAAACTACCTACTAAGGTAAACCACGACAGCTGAATAACCTCTCTATTGTACCCCATCTTTCCCCAGCTTTCGCATCTCTCATTTCTTTACTGTTACATCTCACATGCTTTTTTCAATCTCCATCAATAATCGCAAAAGATTTAATCTCGTAGTTGAACTTTTTTTTACTGCATATATCTTCAGTATTTGTCTTGTTTTGCAAACCTGCCAATAGCCACCATCTAGCACGTGTGCTCATAACCCCCGACTGCGCATCTTCCAATCGTCGTCATCACCAACACCACAAATCACATCGCAATCATGGTCGCCGACGCTCTCGTCTACCACCCCTCCGTCGCGCACTACATCCGCTTCGTCGGCACCACGCTCGGTCGCGACAAGGTCCTCCGTCTTGTTCAATACTTTGCCCGTTTCTACGCTTGGTACCTCCTCCGCACCAACGGCACCCCTTCCGCCATCGCCCCCTGGAATGCCGTCAAGAAGCAGTTCGGCCTGACGCGCAAGATCCTCCGTATCGGCAAGTTCGTCGAGCACTTCAAGGCTGCTGCCACTGCCTCCGACGCAAAGGGCACTGATCCCGTTCTGCGATATACCTCGGTCGGTCGTCAGTTGGGATACGCCGGATACTTGACTTTTGATGCCGCGACCGTGTTGGATGCCGCCGGTATTAAGAAATCACCAAATGCCAAGAGATTCCAGCAGGAGGCTTACCGTTTCTGGGCCATTGGCATCATCTGCAGCATCGTCGGCCAGCTGTATACCCTGCGCCAGCTGAGCCTGCGCGAGGCCAAGGTCGATAAGAAGGACGGCGAGGGTGTCGTTGAGAGCAAGCGCATCGCTCTGTAAGTATAAGTTCCACCATACGCTTGCGTACTGGTGTCGTTCTTTTTTTTTTTTTTTTTTTCTTCTTCTTCTTTCTTTTCTTTTCGCGATTACTAACATATATACAGCGAACGCGCCGCCAGCAAGACCCAGCTCCTCTGCGATCTTTGTGATGTGACTGTCCCCGTCTCCGCCCTCGGCTGGGTGGCCTTTGACGATGGCGTCGTCGGACTTCTCGGTACCCTCAGCAGTGCCATCGGTATCTACAGCCAGTGGAAGAAGACGGCCTAGATCTCCATCTTGGCTGTATAATAAATGACACTTCTCTCGCATACCCCAAATCACCATCGCTTATTGCCTGTTCCTGCTGTTTATGACACCCACTTTACCACAGTTGAGGTCTAGTCTATTCCTCTTTGTTTTTTTCCCTGTATACTAAGGCTGGCTGGGGACGGACCGAATTGGATGTTGATTGTGTGCATCTCTAGTTTTTTTTTTTCCTTCTCATCCTTTCGCGTTGTGCGATAGAGTATCAGGTTCATGGATTCAGACAAAACAAAATTTCAATATTTCTTATCGACCAACATGACTTTTTGAAACTGAATTACGAACCAAGACCACGTCCCAGCAAACCCACTCTCCAGTCGCAAAGGCCAATCTTCCCAACAATACCAGAAACTCAGATATAAAAGATAAAACCCAGCATAAATCAATAACAGTAAACCAGCCTGGTAGTCATACACTTTGATCATATTACCCAATCTGCCGTGCAATCACAATTTCCCAAACAGACCTCTCGTCGTTGTCTTCATCGAGCCATTTCTGATAATGGAACCAAATCCTCCTCTTACTGTCTTGTAGATACTTGAAACACCAGGTGAAGGCCAATCATCATTGTCGTTGCGCGTGTATGTCGTGGCCAGCACCCGTTTACCTGATGCAGCGTACTTGCGCGTTCCAACAGGGTCAATCTAGCACCTCTGGTCAAGGACAATCCACGAGGGAAGCTGTTGAGGCCATCATAGGAAATGAATTTACCAGTAGCGTCCGCCGCGCTCGTAGTCACGTGGGTGCCCTTCCCGCGGGTAGCCACCATCTCGAGGAGGGAAGTCACGAGGAGGTCGGTCATATGGTGGTCGTCCATTGGCATAAGGATCGGGAGGAGGAGGAGGGTAGTCGCGGCGGTAGGGATCATCGTAGCGACCACGTGGGGGAGGAGGAGGATAATCGTCCATCGGGCGTCGAGGAGGTGATCGATACCTAGCTCTATCGTCATAGTAATCGCGTCGGGGGCTTCGGTCGCGGTAACCGTACCCTCCACCGTCTCGTCGAGGGCTGTATCCTCGAGGGGGTCCGCGTCGATCGTAGTCATCTCCGGGAGGGGGATACGGTCGTCGGCCAGGAGAACGGGATCGACCACGGTCACGTCCAGGGATGTCAGGCTGAGTCTGAGCAGGTTAGCTTGGTCATATCACTCAGGCAAAGGGTACAAATCCATACGTCAGCAACACACTGAACTGGCTGGCCCTTGAAGTCACGGCCGTCAAGTTTCTCAACGGCAGTTCGCAAGTCAGCTGCACTCTCGAACTCGACAAATCTGTAAATGTTAGCCGAAGTCAGTATAACAGGATAACATGGAGCACGCACCCTCGGCCATTGGAATCGCGGCCGGTTTCCGAGTAAACTACGTCAAGGCTAGATTGACGCGCAAAGTCTTTGAGGTCCTATTCCAGAATCCATGTAAGTTGATATCCAGGAGCAGGGGACGCCGGGAAGCTGGAAATCCACAAGAACGAAGATGTCATCCGTCAAGTCAAAACCATAGGAACAAGGCCAGGAGAGCGAGCGGGAAAGGTCCACAGTTGTCATTCCCAGAACCTGATCCTGGCACAGTCCGACAAGTCCAAGGCAAATAAACCAGAGCTCCGCGCAAGGTACAAAGGGGAAGAAAGTCCGGGGAATCCAGCGACAAGGGGCGGGGAGGATAGACAGACCTGCCAACTGGTATCGTTAGGAAGTCCCGTAATCTGCATCCGGTGAGCGGTTCGACGGGGCCGTGGCGCGGTACGCTCATGGTTGCCGAAGCCGCCCTCCCGCTGCCGGGAACCGCGGGCAAACTGGACGGTAAGTCGTTCTCCCATGAAATCAGATCCGTCTGAAGTTTGGCGCATGGTTAGCCTGGGGGTGACGCTGCAAAGCATTAAGGCTGGAATGGTGACGTACGGAAGGCTACAGGCGATGGTAAGTTAGCAAGCGATTCATTCAATCCTGCAGATTATATATGTTGATGACATACCCGGGACAACATCTCGAGCATCCATAGGATCCTTGTACTCAATGAAGCCGAAGCCGTTCATCAGCTTGACCTCGGTGATTTCTCCGGTACCATGAGTCGCAAAATGGGCCTCGACATCGGCCTTGGTAGCTGTCGTCGTCGTGTCAGTGGCATAGCTAGGGAGCATCAGGGCTATGGATCCGGACCATTGCGAGGGAGGTTCCCCAAGTAGAGCCTGGTGGCCGATACCTCCGTCATGTTGCCGGTGGAAGAGTGATGATATCAGAAGGATCCGAGGTCGAATTGGAAGTTGTTGATACAAAGCAAAAAAGCGCGGTTGAAACGAAGAAGATTCCAGGTCTCCGGAGCCAGAAACGCGTCGAAACCGGGGGCTGGTGCGGTATAAGAAGGAGGGAGGTTGCACTCTGGGGATGGGACAGTGGGTGATGATGGATGACCCGTTGGTTTTGGAGGTGGGAGGAGAACAAGGCTTGCGCTGGGCGCGTGCTACAACTTGCGACTGGAAACCTAAGGTTGGTTCTAGTGGCGGGGCGGAGAGAAGTGGCAGAAATCCAGATCGGGAAATAGTGCGAAAGCCACTTTTTGAAGCTCAGGCAGGCAGGCACATGCATGCAAGTATCGTAATACTGGTACTACCTGTATCGATCGGAGCTTTTAGTGGTGGATTGTAAGCTGACTGATGGTTCAAGGGAGGATTTCAGCTGTTCAATTCATCTCATCCCATCTCATCCCATCTCATCTCATTTTTACAAGACCAGCCACCAACTTAACTTGTCTTTCAAAAGAAATCATAACAAACAATTGCTCTGGTCTCAATGTATCATTTATTGTCATGCCCTCATCATCGCCGCCCAATTATCATTGCTGCTCTTGTTCAAAACACTAAAAACCATCATTATCGTTCATAATGCCCCACCTCATGCTCCTCTCATTAAGCCCCCCCACTATCGACGCCAAACGCCATGCTGGTTTTGATATGGATATCCATAGTTAGGTACCTTGTGTAAGTTAGACTCTCATGTATGCTGCAAGCATTATTGCCCCAACGCCGTATCGTTTATATCTCCTCGAAAAGGACCGACACAAGCTCGTCAATGATTGTAAATACCAGGTGAGCACTGTCGAGGTCAGCATACATCGTCTCGCAACAATCGCATCAACTTACTTCAGTCTGGCATTGTTCAGCGTCGCAAAGATACGACGGCTAGCAACCTGAGCATTGGCTCTTCCTACCACACTTCCAGCAAGGTCGGGAACAAGTGTCGCAAGCATCAAGCTCGCCTCGGTCCGTGTCTTCTTCTTTTCCGCCGCAGTTCTTGGTTTGCGATCTCGTTGAAGTTCTCCTCCAGGCCACATGCTGTCCTGGACCAGACTGATGTACCGTAGCAATGCATCTTCCTGCACAAACATCTTGACGTTGTCGCGTACCTTTTTCTCGATAGTCCCTCCCAGGAGCTGCTGCAGCACAACCACCACAGCTCTCCCTCGAAGCCAGTTGTTACCTTTGTTCAGCTCAAAGACTTCGAGGAAGATGTCGCAGATGGGCTTGATGAACGGCTCGAGTTCTTTATTCTCAAATGCCTCCAGTTCAGCCTCGGCTTCCGCTGCTGGAAACGAATCCTCGTTGACATTGAGTGGCACAGTGTTGATTTGATTCGTTGCTGCAGCGATGAGATTCTGGCCTGCAACTGAGATCTGATCCAGAACTGGTATGTTGCCTAGAATGTCGTCCATGCCATCCGCGACCGAATCATAGAGTCGCGTCATCATGTCCTTTTTATCTTCGCGGTCCAGCAGATCCTGGCCTGGGGCAATAGCGCTCTGCGAGAGGAACGCCCGGAGGTCTCGGCTGCGACAGACTTCAGGGAGGAGTAAGAGCTCGCGCAAGTACTTTTCGAGAGCAATCTGCCTTTTGCGAAGGAACTCGCTTTGAAACTTCATCACCATCCGTCGCCGAGGAAAGTCGAGATTCCTCACGGAAGGGTATCGAGACCGTAGCTTCTGGTGCAATTCATGGAACTCGCTGTAGCGCCGCGATATGACCCACGATGCTGCAGGCATCTGCTCTCCTGCATTCCTTTGTACTTCTATCACATACAAGGCGAACTCCCTCCCATCCTCCTCCCGGCCTACTTGGATGGCCTTGATCTTGATGGTAGAGCGTCCATACAAACTATTGTCGCTCTCTTGTACGACGTATTGTTGCCGCTGTAGTTCCTTACGTCGAATCTCTCTCTGTAGACTAGCCTTTGACTTTCTAAGGATGCGTAGTTCAGCTGTATTATTTGTCAACTCGGCCTTTCGGGTCAACGATTCAACAACCGCCTCCTGGGCAACTAGGCGCTCAATATCATTTGTGAGCGCTGTGATGGCTTCTGCCAACCCAAGATCGCCAGGAGCTGCTTCGTGTACCTCATCTTCATCATCCGGTTGCTCATCGTCAACACCTCCATCGTCGGGTAGATTCTTGTCTTCATCGGCAAATAGATCATTGTCCTCAAACACTCCAATTCGTGAAGCAGCACTCACAAGTCCAAGAGATGAAAGACTCGGCTTTTCCGCTTCCTTCCCAAAAACAGATGGCCTTATTCCCATGTCTATGGATCCACGCTGAGAGTCGTTGTCATTAACTGAAAACATGCTTGAGGCATTGTCATCCAGACCCGGCGCGCCGTCCCCAAAAAGTGAGGCTCTGAGGTCCTCAGCTGTTTGAGGCCGATCATCGCCCATGATGTTATTAAATGCCTCCTCAACAGCTTGGACAACCTGGTTGTCAGGCTGGGGATTTGTGTCTTGGTCAAGGCTCTGTACAGAGTCCATCAGTCCATCGTGGTCCTGATCATCGTCATCGAAGAGGGGCCTGGATGGAGCTTCGTCAAGCGAACGCCGCGATTTAGACAATGGATCTTGACTATTGCCATTCGCATTCAATTTTCTCAGGTCTGACGCTGAGCCTGTACGTCTACTGGCAGATGAGAGCTGGGGAGTAAGACGTGATACTGGGCGAGGTTTCGCAGTCAACGCTTTAGTAGCTGGCTTATTTGCAGAAGCCTGGTTATCAGGAGGGGCCGCTCTAACCGTATTGGCATGAGCAGCCTCCTGAGCGGCAAGACACTTGTAAAATAGATCTGACTTTTTAAAGCTCTGGAAGAACCGTGACTGCATCTCCTCGAGTACCGAGCTCTGTGTTCTCAGGATGGCTCGACGAGCTTCAAAATACTGTGCAGGCGTGGCAGACTTTCCGGCTTTGAGAAACTCTCTGACCTGCTTCTTTGATACATCCGATACCTTCAGCTCGGGCTTCGAGAGGTATGCTTCATTGATCTGCTGAAGGTCATCTCTGTCGGACTTAGTCCAGTTTGGTAATGTAGTAGGCTGTTCATCGCCGTCGTCTTCAAGCGGATTTCGAAGCCCGTCCACAACCAGCCAAAACTGTACTAGAGTCATGAGCTTTTGACGATCCATATACTCCATGAAGTAAGACAATCCCGAGGAGTCTCTTAGAAGCTCAACAAGCGAAGCATTTTCCAACTTGGATTGAGAAGTAGCAGCTGGCAGAGCAGCTGGCGGTGGAGCCGAACGTCGATCTCCGCCAGCAGCAAGAATATTGACTCTCTGATCCAAGAGGCGCTTTCCCATCTCCAAGCGGCGCAAATAGACTGGATCAGTATTATCTTGCAGAGAGTCACGCTTCAGCTGACTGGCTACTTCGCTACGGAAACGGCGGGCGTCTGACAGGTTGGTGACTTTGCGGATAGCACGTATGAATTGTTCAAACTTCCGTTCGCTATCACCAGGTGTCACCCGAGGCATCGATGTCACCTTGCTAGACTTTGGTGTAGGGGAAGCATGTTGATCCAAAGCTGCTCGTAGTTTGCGAACGGTCGACCGGTCCTGAAGCATGGAGCGGCCGAGGTTCTCCATTAATTGATTCCAGGTATCAGGTTCAGATAATAACTGAATGACTGGAAACAGCACAGCGCAGCTGACAATCTCACGTATGATATTGGATACCGCTCCACTGGCTAGCATGTTATCAGGCAATAATTGAGGAACGACCTTGGTGACCAAAGACCGTAGGTAGTCCTGCTGCACCATCTTGGTGTCAGGAAACGACAGCGAGGCGGCAGGGTGTAGACGTCCATCTCGGTACTTGGATGCAACAGCCAGGTCGAGCTCTTCGGATTCGGTAACGGAACGGTTCAGCTTCCTCCCACGTACTGATTTCTCTGCTTCGTAAAAGTCACGGAAGTGGGCGGTGAGGATGGGCACCAAGCGGCTCGTAACAAGATCCGCCAAATCTTTACTTCGAACGGAATCACTGAGGCTCACGAGGGCCTGTCGTATAGCGCGGTCGACTTCGTTAGGGAAGGCAGGGTTACGGCTAATGTTGGAATACCAGCTGCGAACGAAATCACGGAGTATGAGTTCGAGCAGACCGTCTACTGCTTTGGAAAGACGAGGAGATTCAGCATCGATAGGGGCGGCTTCGTATGATTGCCGTTGACGCAAGGCCTGCACTTCGGATTTCCATATTGAAGAATCAAGAAAGACCGGCCCATGTGGTCTTGAGGTACGGTTGACGGGACGCCTAGAGACAAGACCTAGGGCAGCCAGCAGGACGAGGAGAGTGACGAGCGAACCGGCGACAAAAGCGTGGCCGGCCCAACGTAGGACAGGGAGCCAGCTGACGGCATAGCCCCAGGCTATGAAGGCGGCGACTCCTGCGATAGCGACATCTCTGCGCTTGAGGGCCATCGCCGAGGTCGAAACGACATTATTATATGAAAGTTGTAGGTTTAGAGATGGCGGCTCAAGCTATGTTGGGAAGGTGGTGCTATCTGCTTGGCAGTTTATCGATTACAGTGGATGCTGTAATTTGGGCGCCCACCTTCCCGTCGTCAGAGGGGCAGGGGTTTGTCTCGGTATTTCGGTGTACTAATCCACCACCTACCCATATACCTCTGTACATACGAGCTAGTACCTATAAAATCATCGTACAGGTGAAGTTCATATGAGCAGGTACTACGTGGCAGAGAATGGACAGAAGTAAATAGATAACTTATATGAAAAGTATACTTGATTTTGATGCCACTCCAAAACGCCAAGATAGCAGTCAAGTTATGCCTGAACCTAGTATTTCCTTTTAGTAGCGCAAACCGGCAAACACATGAAATTCACAATTAGGTATTGAAGCAATATATAGGCTCAGCTTTACTTGAATTCATTATTTTAGTTTACTACCATGGGGGATCCTCAAGCCTCTTGAACAATGCCACATACTTTTGACCATTGTTCCTTGCAACCTTTTTGCCCTCTTCCGTCTCAACCAACATGACCTTGACACATTCGTCTGCCTCCTCCCCTTCCTTGGACACTCGTTCAAAAGACGGGTGAGCTTCGAGATGCTGGACCATCCACAGGTGCAAGTCTTCGACATCTGTGATTGTGTAGATAATACCACCAGGCTTCAAGGCAAATGCATACTCCGAGTTTAGCGTAGTAGACACGATTCTGGCCTTGTGCTTTCGTGCTTTGAAGTGAGGATCGGGGAAGCAGATGAAGATTTTGGACAGCTGAGCCTTTTTGAAGAAATTGGGAAAGAACTTCATCGTGTTGGCACGGATGCATCCCACATTTTGATAGAGATTGTCTGAGTTTTGCGACCTCAATGCCTTGATGCGCTCCTGAACAAATTCTGTTACTTGGGTACGAATTTCGAGACCTACACAGTCAGCTCAGCTCCTTCTCGGCAAGAAATCATGCTCTCTCTCACCAAGAATGAGTGTATCAGGCAACTTGGGTGCCAGGGCAGCCAGAAGGCCACCGAATCCACAACCAATGTCAACGACCTCGATATCTTGCCTTAGACGACGTGGTTTATCTGTGTCTTCTGAGGTTTCCTCAACATAGTGAGGAAAATAAGGTGACCAATCCATAGAATCTGGTGACAGTGGGCTATTCATGTCAGAAAATGAGTCTCATGGCATGCAAGCGCAAGTCACATACTATTCTAGCTGATGGTCAGAGAAAGGATTCGCATGTGCTCGCTGGCGGTAGAACTTTTTGCGTGGGAGTTGAGTGACGCCATCCTTGGTGATGGCACCACGATGCTTCTCGCGGTTGACTTTTTTGTTTGGTGCTCCCGGCATCGTGATATTGGTTGGCTGCGACGTGAAATTCTTGGAGTAGGATCTCAGAACTTCTTGCTCAAGCTTTGATGGCCCAGGATGTTCTGCGCTCCTCCGTATTGGGCAGGCGGTGAGACCCTGGTCAAGCACATGCAATTGTCAGGACCGATAGGTGGGAGTCAGTGCTCAGCTCAGCTCAGGTCTTCCATAACTTACGACGGACTCTGGCTTGTGATTCCTCCCTCTCTCACCAACGACCAAAGAAAAATCACGGTATCTGAGAGAAATGTCCTTTTTTGCTTCCAAACAGTTTTTCGATTATTCCGCGATGTCTCAGGTGCACTCGGACTCTTGGAATCTGTTCAACCCTGACCTGAGCAAGTATGCATTCATCATCAATTGCATCTCCTTCATTTGTGTAAGTCCAGCACTGCTCTGATAACCCCTTGATTCCCTGATGACACGACTGACAATCGGATAGCTCGGACTTGGGTTAATGTTTATCGTTCCTCTCGGACTTCTCATTATGCTCGACATATTTCTTTGGATCTGGAGGACCATCAATAATCGAACTCCCCCGCCGCAAGTCCCAACGCCCGTTCGTCATGCGACCGATAAACGTCCAACAGCTGTAGCTACTGGTAGCGAACCTATACCTCGTTGCTAAAAACCTCTGTATCACATCTCACAATTGGGTATTCATATGTCTCTCAATACGGTTTTATTTTCTATACTCGTCTATTTTAAACGATCTGGGGTAAAACCTTGATCAGATCTGCTGTCACTCCCATGGCAGTAACATCACCACCAGCACCAGCGCCCTGGACAATCAAAGGGTTGCTACCATAGCGTTCAGTGTAGAAGCTGATGATGTTGTCGCTTCCCTTAAGTGCGGCAATGGGGTGGGAGCGATCGAACTGCTCGAGGCCGACCTTGACCTGCTTTGAGACAGCGTCGATGCTTCCCACAAATCGAACAACCTTGCCGGCTTTCTCAGCTGCAGCCTTGGTCTCCTCCATCTGGCTATCAAATTCGGGGAGCTTCTCAAGGAACTCGTCGCCGCTGCTGCAAGACTCAAGCTCCTTGGGAATGAGGCTCTGTACAGGGAAAGAGGTGGGGGACTCGACAGGAATGCCAGCGAGTCGAGCAAGAATGGTCAACTTTCGGGCGACGTCGAGGCCGTTGAGGTCGTCTCGAGGGTCGGGCTCGGTGTAACCCAGCGACTTGGCCTTCTTCACCTCATCAGACCACTTACCGCCCTGGCCTTCAGTTGGAGCAAAGGAGTTGAAGAGGAAAGACATTGTGCCACTGAAGACACCCTCGATCTTGGTGACCTTGTCTCCGGTCTCTACCAGGTCCTTCAAGGTAGAGATGACAGGGAGACCAGCACCGACAGAGGACTCATGGTAGACACGAGCACCAGAGGATTCGGCGGCGGAGAAAATGTCCTGCCACAGCTTGTAGGAGCCAGAGAAGGCCTTCTTGTTGGGAGTGACGATGCTGACACCCTTGCTCAGAGCAAGAGGGTACGCATCAGCAACATCTTGGGAGCTGGTGTTGTCGACGAGGACAACCTTGGCGGGGGCGGCAGCGAGGTAGTCAATGACCTGGGGGAGAGAGAGGGGGGCCTTGGAGGAAGCGGCAAGGGTGTCAGTGACGTTGTCTAGGCTGATGGCGGAGTAGTCGTCGTTGTAGAGAGCCTTGCGGCTGGTAGCGATATAGGCGAGCGACAGCTTGGGGGAGGGTCGTCGAGCAGCAAGAGTCTGGAGCTGATTGATGAAGCACTTGCCGACACCGCCAGCGCCTGTATCGATGTTACTATGTACAGTAATCATTGTTTGTAGCATGCAATTATACTTACCAATAATGGCAATGAGGACTTGCTTAGGGGCAGACATATTAACTACACTGAATCAGTCGAATATTGGCTCGTGAAATGCAATGAACAAATTCAAGTCTGAGGTCCGATGGCGGGGCAGCTGAGAGGGACATTTGAGCACGACACAGGAACCCCGCGGTGGGTTACCCTATTGAATTCGAACGAATTAACGAATCAGAATGATAGGTCATGGTCTGTACAATAAGCAGTTCATGATTGTTGATGGTGATCCATAAAAATCTAACTTAGGTTTGTCAGTGAATTGTTGATATTGTTCAAGAGGATTAATTATCTGCTGCGGTGTGAAGATTGTCTGAACAACTTCCATTGATATTCTGTGAGACCAGATAAAATTGATTGCCTCAGGCCCAGGGGTTGAGGATCCAGTGCCAGAAACTTAACATCTTCAACATCTGATTAAACAGCATTGGTCAACATTGTCGCACCTCACAACAATTTCCATCATAAACAGCATGCCTCAAGATCCCAACCTCTATGGCCAAAGGCCTCAGAAGAAACAGAAGCGTGACACGAACCTGTCTACTTCGCTTGATTTCACAGCACAACTGACATCACTCATGTCAAACACCTCCTCAGGTGCATCAACAAGGTCACGCCCTACGAAAGATCGCAAAGATGATATCTTTAAAGGTACCAAGCAGAAACGAAGCAAGGAGAAAGAAAACGACAAAGAGGCGAACAAGCTGCGCATTAAAGAGGTAGCGGGAACCGAAGATGAGACGAAGGAGCTTGCGCGTGCTCGACGCAGGATGGAGGAAAAGGCTCGATTATACGCAGCAATGAAGAGGGGAGATTACGTTCCTAAGGAGGATGAGGCTGCGCCGCTAGTTGATTTTGATCGAAAATGGGCAGAGGGAGAGGAAGGCAAAGAGAACTACTCGACGAGCAGTGACGACGATGAGGTAAACGATGGTGGTGAAATGGTTGAGTATGAGGACGAGTTTGGCAGAGTACGACAAGTTACGAAAGCAGAGAAGGACAGGTTGGAACGGAGAGCAAAACGTGGTCTACTGGGTGCCGAGGAACTGGAACGAATGTCGGCACGACCCAGCGCTCCAAGCAAGCTCATATATGGCGATGCTGTTCAGTCCATGGCGTTCAACCCCGAAGATCCGGAAAAGATGGCAGAATTGGCACGCAAGCGGGATCGAAGCGCGACACCACCACCAGCACAACACTACGACGCCGATTGGGAAATTCGTACAAAGGGCACGGGGTTCTTCAAATTCAGTAAAGACGAGGAAGCACGGAAGGCAGAGATGGAATCGCTCGCCGAGGAACGGAGTAAGACGGAGGAACAGCGCCGTGTGAGAGAGGAGCAAAAGGAAACGAGGCGGCGCGAGATTGAAAGGCGGCGCGAGGAAATGGCAGCACGGAGAGCAAAGAAACAGGCCGATTCGTTTTTGGATAAACTTGATGGATAGATCCATAGCATCGGCGAATTTACCCTCGATTGTCGATTCGATATTTTGATAATTCCGTCAAGACGGAATATGGCCATGTTTACGGGATTCCTCCTCATCTTCGATCGATGATTTTGAAAGCCAGTCTTTCAGGTGAGATAAATTGCAACTAACTCAGTATGGTGTCTCCGAAGGCCCCAAGGCTCCGAGCCAAGACATTCCGGTTCAAGAAAAAAAAGTCGACATGCTTCGCTTTGCATATGCATATCCAACTAGAACTTAACCTGGCCTAGCGAAAGGAAGAAGTGTTAGAAACTTGAGCGACTTGACCAGGGAGCCGATTCCGCTCCAAGAAAATTAACATTCCGTTGTTGATACCCCCACAAGGTACAGGTTACTACAGAATGTTTAGGTTTGGACTCCATGGCGCCGTTTCGCTTAGTTTGACATTAAGGGCGCAAGAAATGAGAGATTTTTTTTATTTTTTATTTTACCGTAAAAGGCTTTGCAAGTTAATTCTGTGGCGGAGGGTATATGGAAGTTGAGAGAGTTTGATATGAGTTTGGGCGTCAGAGAGCTCATCCTAATAAGGCAAATAACGCGACGACAGGCTTCTAACACAGCATGCTCAAGGAACCAGTCGTCTTAGAATAGCATGCATATCAATGCAATGCTTACTGGTCTCTATAACCTGAGCAGAAGCTTGTCAATGAAAGGGCGGCCGCCTTAAGAGCAAAACCCTCGTAATTTTTTCTAGACACAGTGCTAACAGTAACAAGTCGTTGGTAGACTCTACTGTGGAGAGTTGAGAAATTTGGGATCTTCGCAGTGGACTGGGTCAGCGGCCCGGGAGAGGGCAGACTGACAGGCAGACAGCGACGAGTCAAGAAACGGGCTCCATTTGCTGGATTAGAGACTGGTGTTGAAATGGGCTCGTCGTAAGCCCAGGAAAAGACAAACAGGGTTGAGAGATTGGCTGGCTGTGTCGCTAGGAAATGTAGGCATTGGTAAGCATGACACTGGGCTCGGTCAATAGAACTCACAGGAGGGCCTTTTCTGCTGTGCCGGAGTAGGGGCTATGGCTATCTAAGGCTGCAGGTGAAATCCCACCAACCTGGAGGAGGGGGAGACTACTTGTTCGCTTGAAGGAGATTACGAGGCCTAATTCCGTGTTCTGGGAGTGGAATGAACGCGTCTCACCTGTGAGTTCCTCGTCAACAATTGTCAAGATTTCCCTGTTGTTGACCAGGCTTGCGCAGCTTTTTTTTCTCCCCTACCGCTTGAAAAAAGGTGAAACTGATGCTGGAAGTGCCTGGGATTGTTGTTGTTGCAGCCTTCAGGGCGTCCCAAGGATCGCGCCGTCTTGGATATTGGTTGCACCAACAAGACTGATTAGTCTCAGTTGGGCTAGCGTTAAAAGTGTGACTCATTGCCGGCCCCATATCTGTCCGAAAGAAACGACTGGCTGCTGCGGTACGTGTGTCCACTGGAAAGGACTTAACAACTGGTACCGTGTTCTGCAGCAAGAAATTGTTAGTGCGTACCCCAGCCCCGCAATCTCGGGGCTGTACCTCAGCTGGCCGCACAGAAACAGGCCCAGGTTTGCTGCCTGAGAAATACAAATTCTCCCCATTTTCCAGTCCACAACTCTTCTTCCTTTCTTCTCTTCTCTTCATCCCCCATCATCATTCCTACACAACACAATATTAAGTCTACTGCCTTGGGCCGCCATCAAAATGTTCTAAACAACTCTTCCCCAGAGTCTTTTCCCCCCACCGCCAAAATTACGTCTCACGACATAAACAACATCAACTCCACTCAACCCCCCCGTTCAGCTCACCTTCCGGTCGACCTGAACTCTAGCACTGCTCTGAACAGCATCAGCTCCAGTTCCTTAACTACCGCCAACATTTCAGGCATAGACTTTTCAGTCTTCACCACGGATCCTCAGTCAACATGGCTTCCCTCCACGAACTCCCAGAGCCTGCCGGCACCTACCGAGCATCAATTGACTCCCGAATCACCACAACAGGACTTTGTCTTGTTCGATCAGCCTCAACAGCTCCCTAATCGCTCTTCAGCCTCGCTGTCTAACCAGCGCCGCCATTCATCGCATCAACACCGTCGCCAACAACCTGCCTCAGCCGCCTATCAGAACCAGCGGGTAGCTCAGTTGCTGCAGGCCATAGGTCAACAATCGCCGTCCACAGTTAACCACAACCGTCTCTCGAATCAGTTTTACGCTTCTTCGGCCCCGTCATCATCTACTGCATTGCATCAGCAGCAGCGTCGCCCTGCCAGGCCCCCTGTCCCCCTCTTTTCTCAAAGTACCGGGAGTGTTCCACAAACCGCCAAGATGATGAACGCCGCAGGTTTGTCACCCGTTCAAAGTTCTCCACAAAGCACTAGCTCACAATTTACAGACGTCGAACTTGAGGAGTTTACTGCCTTTGAGGGCGGTGCCTCGTCGGCCTTTTCCTCGCCTGTTATCCCCAACGTTTTTGATTTCAGTGGCAGTGCCTCCAGCTCTGTCTCTAACCTGGGAACCGTTTCTCCCCAGGATCTCCTTGTTCAAGAGCCTTTCATGTCTGCTCCGAACTCGTCTGCTCTCACTGCCTTGACATCGCCTTCCATCTATAACGAGTCTCCCGACTTTGATGGATACGATGTGTCTCCCAACTTCGGCAGTGCTAACTTTGACACCTCCGGTGACCCCTGGTATCCCCTGTTCCCACAGGAGACCACGGCTGTCCCTGCGATCCCAAGCTTGGACAACTCACCGGAGCAGAAGTCTGAGGACTATGAGTCCCCTGGTCAATCGTCGCCTTCGGGTCGACGAAAGTCGGGTACCTCACCGACCACTTCTGCTCGTCACTCGTCTGTTGCAGGCGTTGGCGCTCGTAAGCGAGACAAGCCTCTGCCCCCCATTATTATCGACAACCCTAATGACACGGTCGCTATGAAGCGTGCACGAAACACGCTGGCTGCACGAAAGTCGCGAGAGCGCAAGGCTCAGCGACTTGACGAGCTAGAAGCCAAGATTGCCAAGCTTGAGGCTGAGCGCGATCACTGGAAGAACATTGCGCTCGCACAGTCTGGAGCGTAAATGGATTAAAAGTGGAATTTCATTCTTTTCGTCTGTTGAAGAAGGATACCGTCAAATTTGTTTTTTTAAGTTATATGTTTCAAGGGTTTAATGGTTATTGTCGATTAGTTTATCGACTCGTTATTAGTTTGAATGCTATTGTTTTGAAATTGATCTTTCGTCTCAATGAAGTTTGAAGTTGAATGTTTAATCATGAATTGGACAGAAGTAAACTGTTGCCCAGCCTCCCTTGCGTGTGTATATGTATTTGGTAGATATGGTCTCCTGATAGCTGCAGATCTCGCCAACTCGTTCCTCCAAACATTTGGCAAGGTTATCCCTCATTGAAGCGACCTTTTCCCATTAATTCAAGTTAATCAGACCAAACTCACGGTATCATTTACCCCGCCGCGTTCCCCTCCTCATATCGCGGGGACGTAACGTTATGATGTATTCATGGATTAAGTGATGGATCTGCAAGAAAATGACCGTTTTAATCGAGAAATAAGGAAGTTTATGCGTGGCCGTCATCAAGTTTAAGAGGTGGATGGTCCCTCCTTGATCAGCTGGCAGCAAACTGACTACAACACAATATCTAGACTTCACAATCTCATCGATCACTCGTTCGCAATGGGCAAGAAACGTGTGCTGATTAGTTACGGCGTTGATGTCGACGCTGTAGCTGGATGGCTTGGTTCGTATGGAGGCGAGAACTCTCCTCATGATATCAGTCGAGGTTGGTAACTTTCGCGTCTAAGTATGTAGGCATGGGATGCGAGACTGAAGAACATCTAGGCATCTTTGCCGGCACCGTCGGTACAGAGCGTCTGCTCAAGCTGTTTGCCAAGTACGACATCAAGACAACATGGTTCATTCCGGGGCACAGCCTAGAATCCTTCCCGAACGAGATGGCCGCTGTCCGAGATGCTGGTCATGAGATTGGCCTCCATGGATACTCCCATGAGAATCCTGTGGACATGTCACTTGAACAGCAGCGCGATATCCTTGATAAGACGTACCGGATGTTGACTGAATTCTGCGGTGGGAAGCCTCCAAGAGGAAGTGTTGCGCCATGGTGATTTCTATCCGTAGATGGATTTATGAACCCCTTGCTAAACGGTCTGCTAGGTGGGAGACGAGTGCCGAAGGAGCCAAACTTCTTCTCGACTATGGGATCGAATACGATCACAGCATGGCTCATCACGACTGTCAAGCCTACTATCTCCAAACTGGCGAGTCGTGGACAAAGATCGACTATGGGAAGAAGGCTGAGGAGTGGATGAAGCCTCTGAAGAAGGGCATCGACACTGGACTTGTAGAGATTCCTACGAACTGGTACCTGGACGATCTCCCGCCCATGATGTTTATCAAGTCAGCCCCCAACAGCCACGGCTTCGTCAACGCCCGAGACGTGGAGGACATCTGGCGAGATCACTTTGACTATTTCTACAGGGAGTATGATGAGTTTATCTTTCCGATTACCTTGCATCCAGACGTTTCTGGACGGCCGCATGCTTTGTTGATGCATGAGAGGTGAGCCAGCCAACCAACCCCCCAAATGAAGGAGAAGAAAAAAGAGAAAGAGGAAAAAAAAAAAGAACTGCGAGAGAGGTTAGATTGCTGATATTTGCTGGTTGTAGGTTGATTGAGCATTTCAAGAAACATGAAGGGGTTGAGTTTGTGACGATGGGGGAAATGTCGGACGATTTCAGGAGGAGGAATAAACCAGCTGAGGGAGCATTGATGCCAGCTGAACCAGGGGCTATATTGAAGAAGTAGACATGTCCTTCTTCTTCTTCTTCTTCTTCTTCTTCTTCTTCTTCTGTTTCTTTTAGCACTGATGCTTGTGTTCCGAGGATAATAAAGTCGTCGAGATAATGGGAGAATATCGTGATTAAGAGTCAAGTCACAGAAACAAGTCCACTCCTTGCATACATCTTTATTGTTAGCATCAAGACATGTTTCCCTTCCCCGTTCTCCTTCGCATAACGGCAGTTCTCAATCCAGTAAGCACCGAGCAGGCATTGTCTGCTACTTTTCTATTCTTTTTAAATTAACCCGAATCCTTCGATGGTCAAGTCGGCCTGAAACACCCCTGATGAAAAAAGACATGCCAACAGCGCTATAATAGCTTCGGAAATAAGAGGCGCTTTGTTTTAAAGGGGGTTAGGAATCGGAATCGTCATCGCGAGATGGATAGGGCTATATTTAAGTGATTTTCCATTTGCCTCCTGTTCTTCAAGACTGAAGACGGTTATCTTTTTATTATTTTATTCATAGCCATACATTCGTTACTCGTACATTCACTCTTTTATTTTAATCAGGTACTCTTGTACTCAGTCATTCACTTTATCCAACCATGGCTTCTAAACTCCTCGCCCTCGCTCTTCTTGCGTCCCCCATCCTTGCCAAAACCGACATTGGCGGCTGCACCTACTACGAGACCGTCATCAAGCCCAGCGACGACGTCGGCTACGCCTCTCGCGTCTGGTACGTCCCCGACACGGGCGAGGTCTGCGAGATCCTCGACTGCGGCGGCGGCAGAGCACCCCCCAAGACCACCGTGCCGGGATGCGCCGCCTACGAAGGCACCGAGACGTACTCGCCAAAGTACATTGATGTGAAGACGCTGGAGGGAGCGGTGTCTACCGCGGAGCCCGAGGTTACGAGCACGGAGGTGGAGGAGACAAGTGAGACCATCACGGAGGCGCCTCTGGAGACGAGCACTGGGGCTTCGAGCACAAAGACGTCGCTTGCCACGGAGGTCAAGTCGTCTGACAGCGTGGACAGTGAATCTGTCTCGACGGAGGCTCCTCGAGTGACTACTTCAGCCACGACTGCTGGCTCTGAGGCAACAGCCAAGTCCGAGTCCGAGGCCGAGTCTGAGACGACCTCTACTGAAGAGGCCGGCTCTGCTCAGACTCCCACTACTTTGGCTTCTACCGCTGGAGCTGCTATTCACACCGCTGGAGCTCTGATGGTCATGGCTGGAGCTGCTGTCTATGCTGGAATCATGTAAAGTGTTGGAAAAGAATATAAGCCATACAAATACAAGCCCGATTATCTACCATGTATTCATACCAATACCGTATCCTTTTTCCAAAATAATACCACCCCCTTCGTTTCCCCTTACATACAACAGGGTTACACCGACCAAGCCCTCCCCCCTCTTCATAGATCTACAAAAAGAACAAGAACAAAGGGCACATATCATTGGTGAACCCCGTATCTGTGGATTTCTTCCCAGATCTTGTGTCTTTCCCTCCCGTGATTGACATGCAATAGGGCGTTTGGCGTCTGGCGCTTACGTACGAGTTTTATGATTGGAGATGAGGGGGAAGAGCCTCGTGACAAGGACATGACATGAACGCCCTATGTTGGAGATGTTCTTGTTTGATTTGGTCTAGTGTGCTTGATGAGGGACCTTTTTTTTGCCTTTCTTTTCTTTTGCTATGCATGTCAAGATAAGAGATGGACATGGTTGTTGAGCAACATAGCATGGGATGTTGATATGATGAGATACTCACTCCTATTGTCTTGCTCGAGCGTATAGAGCACTGTGATTGAATTTGACATGATGAATTCTTCTCATCCCAGCCATGAGCATATCAAATAAACATCAAACTAGACAACCATCAGCCTCCAGCTACCATATTTCCCACCTGACCCCCTTTTTCCACCGACTTCCTCATCCTTAGATTAGAGCATGACATCTCTCGGCACCGTTTGTACTAACCTGAAAAGCGTCACATTCCCATAATCCAAACACACGCCCTACAGATCGTTGCTTTCTGCGTCTTTCTTCTCCTTCCCCGCGTTTTCCTTGTAACATATTCTACTGAATGCCGTCTATAGCCGTACACCCC